>PQWD01002322.1:168013-185704 GCA_019425675.1 Leucinodes orbonalis
CTTTACCAATCCTAACTTCAACAATTCCTATATCAGTAAATATGTATATAGGTATTTCGCCGTTTCGTCACCGTAGTGGAGGTGATGCGAATATTTATAATAATAATTTATTGTAATTTTTTTCTTTTGCACATGAAATAGGCTGTAATTAAATCACACATACCACAAGTAACAGGTATTACTGTAAAAAAAAAACTACCACCTTATTCAGTAATTTAGAGTAATTACTGTGCCACTTTGCTTGTCAGCCCTATGAAAGATAGAGTGCGGACATCTAACTAGGGCGGGGTGATTGCCGAGCAAACTCGAAAGCTGCGACATTATGCGGTTTGCTGACAAAAAATCGAAACGCATTTCAATGTGTAATATACAGGTAATACCGTCTTCGGTTACATACGCATTGAGACATTTGAGGTTAATTATTATTGGGCATAATCTTGCGGCGGTGTACCATAAACCGAGTATTGGTTACGAGTGCATCTCATCGCGCTGTATTTACTTCAGTTCTTTAGATGAATGATGACTTCAACGGTGAGATAAGGCATGGGAACGATAATAAAAATGTATTTTTATTCTTAAAATATTTCAATATTCATTCTTTTGTTTTTGTAGTGGATTTATTTCTATAAAATAATGTTTGTGTTCTATTTCGTTAAATTTAAGAATAGGTCATCTTATATGTTTTTTTGACGATAGGTACATACGTTTTCAGACGTTTTCAGATAACAGAAGAATTATATTATTAAACTACGTGCGAAGTACATACAATCCAAAGGACTATTTGTTATACACCTTTGGTAACCACTGATAAATTTGGGAACAAGTTTACCATAACATAATAGTTTATGGTTAATTATTAACGGTTTCAACTAATTTATTATTTACTCTTTTATGTCTATTGTACACCGATCAACAAAAGAAACAGCAGGTCAAAGTCCTCGATCGTCGATCTCAGATGTCATTGCAGTTATGTATCTCTATCTCAACCACGCTGGGTTCAAACTCATTAGACAGTTAAATACTTTGTTATGAAGATTGGACTGATTATTCATTCGTCGTAAGTAGGTAAAGGTATCCAGTGTTATAATAACAACGTTTAAAACAATATAATTTGCTCTTTGTCCTACCTACCTCCTAATTACCATAGAGTCGTGCCTTACGGAGCACTTCTTCCTTGTCTCGCTAACAATATAAATATGACATTAGTTTAATATATTGTCATCAGATAACGGTCATAATTATTATAATATTACATTGCAAACACTTCCTTCAAAGTACACAATTATGTATGCGAAGTTTTCCTGACAGCCTTAAGGTGAAACGACGCGTAGACCCTAAATTATTGCCTGTTTATTCTGCAATGTGATCAAGCGTAATTATATATAATATCCGTATAATTTTATTGAGTAACACATATAATATGGCAATACTGCGTATCATACCCATTCGCGGAAGAGCACGTGATTTCTAGTGTCGTATGAATACCTCGATAGTTTTGTTAGTTGCAGTATTTTGTCTTTAAGAAAAACCGGTGAAGAGCGAGTCGGATTTGCGCAAGAACTTATAAATAAATTACTTATTCTTAAGTGAATATATGACAAAACATTGTTTCAAGCGTCTGTCTATCAGTTGCCCTAAATAATATCGGTAAAAAAATCTCGATGTTTTGTATCATAATCGTAAAGCTTACCTGTTTGTTGAGTCTGTTTGTTTTGAATAATGATAGCAAACGGGTAAAGGTCGTTAATTTCCTCTAAGCCTATTATGGATACTAATATACAGGGTCTTCATCTTTATCTTTAGGTATTCTAGGTAAACCATAAAGCTTAACAAACAGCTCACTCATTCGGAACTTACCTGGCAAGGTGTGATCATAGATCAGTCTGTTCCAGCAAACGATTGTAAATATCTATTTTACATAAATAGATATCCACCAACAAACACAAAGTGCCATCTAGTCTCAAACTAACCACGCAGCCTGTAATGTGGATACTGAAGAAATGATAAACATACTTAAACACACCTATTATATATAGAAACATCCTGGCCCATATAAAAAGACATGTTCATGCACACACATGTTTTTATTGCCCGGGAATCGAACCCGGAACGTTTAGTGTAATAGCCGACGTCTTAACAATAACATTAAATTGGTCTTCCAAAAATACTGATATCATAAATTATTTTTGCCTTTAGTCGAATGTACTCAAGGAAGATGTCGATCGCCATTATGTGTTAATAAGGCACACCTCATTACGCTGTGGTAATATAGTTAGTAGGCGCGATGCGTGCACATGAGCCGCAAAGAAACAGTTTAAAAGTAAAGGCGTCCATTCAGTTCCACACATCATTAGACGATGGTTTCTCAACGCCGGCATCATCGCCGTTTGGTTTGCTCTTACGAAATCTGGAGCGTGACATCGATTTTTCTAATATTTTGTACCTAAGCAGGTTATGTCAACCAACCCTGGTTTAGTATTCTTTAAGTTATACTTGAATAGTGTATGAAGTTGCAATACCTAATTGAGAAACAAAAATAATGTTTCACGTTGCTGCACATACCTATAGTATGTAAAGCTTGACTTCATAAAGGCTTTGTAAAATATGTGTTTGTTTTGAGTTTTGATCACAATATAGATGGAACATCAATGCTTACTGTTAATTACTATTTTATTTCTCTCCAATAATAATCGTAATTATTTTATTTGTCATAAACATAAGTATTAGTTAAGCTGTCATCAAAATATTAATATCAATAAAAATAAATTAGACACAAGAGTGTGTGAGTTTTGTCGTATTAGTTAACTTAATTTTGACATGATGTAGTTCTAGGACCTGTATTTATTGGTCCTAACGTATGATAAACATTAAAGTGACATAAGTATTTGTTCTGTGTCTTGGTGTCAATATTTGTTTAAGTGTGCATTGGCTAGTGGGTATACATAACATTACACAATCTCAACAAGCAACAAGTGGGTTAAGTGACAATATATATTTTATTAAAGATATACTTGACTATTTAAAGTAAGTGCTTTCATCTCATAAAATGAAAGTTCACGGATCATTTTCTTTATGGACTAGTTTTCTAATATTTAGACGTCAAAAATTATGTTTTCATATTAAAACAAATATATTTGTTTTGCGAAATGAGTTACTGATTCGTTATATTTTTTTAATATTTAGGTTGTCTTTTTTTTAATTGAAGCTGTTAGGTTCCTTACCAATACAGGTATAATTGGTTATATTACATTAAACGTTATTCTAAGCGGACGGACATACTCGTATAAAATTTACCAGAAGAATATATGGCAGACTTGGTCAATGTATCTAATAAGTTAAAAATAAGTAAACGCCACATGAACTGGTAACAAATGAAATGAAATAAGTAATGTTCAATTGGAAAAAGTCGAGAGTCACCCTGTTAACATAAATATAAGTATAAAAAAGAGCTTACGGCTCACCAACTCTTTGTGCTAGTTCAATGACGTCGATGCAGCCTTAATTCGGAATAAAACTAAACACACCCGGAAAGTGAAACCAGAAACATGTATGTAGATCATTTACAGCCAGTCGGTTTCGTTCATTCATCATGTACTCTTCCTGGTACACGAATTCTATACAAGTATTGTGTTACTTAAAACTCTTAATAGCTCGTGACATACATTTGAATGCATGGGTTTGACACAAATTAATTGCCTGAAAAGCGTTTACAAATTTTGATCGATGGAGATATTCATATTTTTATTAGGTCAAAACGGGTTTGTAAATGTAAAATATACTCGTAGCTGTAAAATTTACAGTTATTTAGGTTATAACTATAAGTGAAAGAAACCATGACCATGACAGAAACAGTCTTGAACGAAATTAATATCATTAGTAAGTAAATTTTTGACAGATACATCTAAAATAAAACAAAATTTATATAGTAAACTTTGTTTCTCAATAGTACCTAATGTGCAAGGTTTTACAAGTGTCATATTTTTAGTTTTCGTGAAGTTACTCTTAGATCTTGCTACATATTATGTGGTGATTTATTTTCATAAATGGAAGTGATTTTCATAAAAGCTCTTTTGTAAATAAAGAAGACTATTTTGTACATAAACAAGTATATATTTGAAACAAAAAAGGTAACTCAAAGAAATTATGCTCAACCAATCATACTGAAAACTATGTATAGATCATGTATTGTTACATCGCGTATTGCCGAGTAGCGACCACTGACACACAAACATCTTAATATGCACCTCAATCCGACATAACAGGTGATGCGACGCGATTAGAGCGTGACAATGATGACCCCTCGATTACACTTCTACGCATACTACCGACCCGCGATCAATTATATAACACCGTTGTAATGTACGCAAGTTATGTTACTTACACTTTTCTCGTCACGTCTATTTGGCTATTTCTATAAAGTCACAAAGAGGTTGCAGTGCAATCGTTAAAGGTTAAAAATACTTCTTATTGGTACTACACATAATTTTAAAGTACTAGCTCTTATTTTACAATGCAAATACACTTCTCTATTAATATAAGTAACAAATGTAAAAAAAAACTGAAAGATAGTAACGATGAAACGAAATAAAAAAAATATAGGTAAGTTATAAATTTTATATTAAGGCTTGCCTAAACTATCACACGCTTTTTGCAGAATGACTGGTTGTTTCTAAAGAATTTAAATTCAAGTACGAGCTTAGAATGTGACTTATAAATATGTACGTATATAAAACAATAAGAATTTCCTAAAAGCATTTGACCCAGAAGAATCCATTCTAAAGGGGAATTTAAATACCTGTTTTATGTAAGTCCAATATATTTCATCACTAATCAAAGCTTTTTAAGATAAGGGACGCGTTCGAAATTCGAACACGTCACCGCTGTTAGTGTTTTTGGCCAAATGATATTACAGTGACGTAACATTTTAACGCAACTATTGTGAAAAGCCCGCATCCGGTGCGATTTATTTATTATATATTATTTTTCGCAATTGATAAATTTTATTGTTTTATTTATGTAATCTTGTGATCGACTTTCCGGTCGGAAGTGTATCACAAAATAAAGAGCAGAAGTTCAAAAATAAAAGAGACGTTAAATACGCAATGTTGTATTCGATAGAGCGATGAATGAATGCCGGGTGTAGGCATCTGGCCAATATTTTTTTATCGTGTCTAATTTCTTAGTTTCTAGTGCGAGTAAACAACATTGTTTATGCATTTTTAAGTATAAAATGTGTAATGAAGAAGCGAGCTGTTGTTGTTGGTATGTAAGAAATTATTCGTTGTTGGTGTGACAGTTAGTTTTTACAGCAAACCTGTATCGCGGAATAAAGAAATAGCTGAATTAATAGGTTTGCATATGTTAAGTTATCAAACGCTACCGGCTTAAATAATTACTGGTAAATCGCACTCGAAGAAACGTGAGTACAAGTGATTTATCGGCGTTTAACAATAATGCGGCTAACGATGTCTGGGAGCTAGTGCATATCATTACAGCCATCAATGGCATTAGAACGGCCCAAGGTTTCTCATATCGAATTTAGTATGTTGCCAGCTTTGCGGATTGTTCGTGTGGGATGAATTATATGGTGGAATGTCCTAAGGCTTAAAGAATTAATCTAATTTAACTGTGAATTATTGCGAGACCGTCGGTGGCTGATTTCACTACTACGAGTTGCCTTCCGATCTGTAGGGCGCAGGTTCAAATCCCACCACGTAACAATGTATTTTCGAATATTTGATTTTTTTTGTACGTTTTTCCGATGTTTAACATTCTAAATGTTTTCTTCTAATAAAAACACACTCTTTTATTAATGTGTTTACATTTACATTACATTGTCGCAAATACATAGGGACAAGGATGTGTATTTGATTTATAAAAAGGTTAGTATTCTTTCTAATAAAATTGTTTAACTCTAATAATTGTTTCATATTTGTTATGCAATTTATAGTAAATATTCACAAAAACATACGCCACGGTCTAACGGATGGTTGTGTTAACTGTACACCTGCATTGCGATTTCATTACGATACCATTAATCCAATTAGCTGGTTGACCATTTGACGTACTCTGTTACTTGTCAACTATATCGTTTATTATGTAATGATAGAAAATCATATGCAGCGAGAACTCTTAACCAAATTTAAAACAGTTTGAATGTGGCAGTGTTTAGGTACTACTAGTATGTGACGATCTCTTTGCTAATCACGTCTTTATTTTTTATTAATGAATTAGATAAGGCATTTATGTAGCCGCAGATGGATCAAGGAACAGTTTATTCACATTTTTTATTTAAATTGTGAATAGGCTATTCCTATCCTATCGAGCAATCGAATAAACATCCCACAGATAACTCAAATGATACCAAAAAAGGAACTATAGTACAACAGCTAACTTTGTATCTGTATGATTTTCAGTGATATATAGTATATATTAAATTATGGTGATATGGACAACGCCGAAGGATGACTTTTTCTGTAAGGATTTCTACCCTCTTCGTACAATTTAAAAGAATACAGAGAGAGAGTGTCTGTGGCCCATGAGTCTGGACTGTTACCATCCCATCTGGAGGGTGCAGGCACTAATCTCGCCACTTACCAATTTCGAAATGAAATGTATGTTTATTCGACGCTCTGACGGTGAAGGAAAAAGTTGTCAGGAAACCTGCGAAACAGCGCACACCTGCGAAATCGGCCAATCCGCACTGGTCCCGCGTGGACGACTAAGACCGATACACCCTTTACAGGCAGGTACCCCTCGGTGGGAACGTGAATTTAGCTGATGATGAAAATAAAATAGTCATTACCATTCTTTGGGCACTAAAATTGTTACTTCCTTAACGATTTAATTGTAATTATAGATATACTGAACTTTCCATTTTAGCCTACGACTTAAAACTGATGATGTGCATAGGTCACAAAAGTACTTATGTTCTGAGATTATATAATTATCGTTTTCTTAACATAATATGTCGCTATTGCATCAATAGTTAGAATATAGTGGTACATTCAACGCCACCATTAAGTTGATTGCCCTGTAAGAGTTCCAATGAAGTATATGCGTTACCGAACAAAGAATAGATGTCATTTACAATAGAAAGTGATCTTTCAACCCACTCGGATCATTATATACTTTATCTGCATACTTTAATAACCTATTATAAGGTATCTGTTATGAGACAATCCTATCTTGATTGTCATGCAACTCTCTCTTCGTGACTTACTGTCAATATATCTAGTCGGCGATTTTTAATACCTTTGTTATTAGTTGGCGGCACACTTTTGTTAATTACCTGGAAAAAATATTTTTAAATTAGAATCCTATTGAAAGAACTTATTATCTTTATATATAACAAAAATGGAATGTCTGTTTGTAATATTAATACATCCGATTTGTACTACACGCAATATTTCATTTCTTGTCTGTCTGTATGTTTTTTCGGCTAATCTCTGAAATGGCTGGACCAATATTGACGGGACTTTTCTGCCATTACATCAGTGTAATAACGGAGTCAGACTTAACGGAGCGATTTCAATAAACTGTGGTATAGAGTTAGCTTCCACATGACTGATACCCTGAATAAACATATAGATTAAGAAGAATGTCTTATAACGTGGGTCAAAAAGCGCAAAGCACAGCTTTTTCAAAATAATTTGTGAAGTATCGTGGGTTTGTACCCCAGGAAGTATAAACATTTGTGTGCATGAATATGTTTGTTTGTAATGGTCTGGGTGTTTGTTTCTTTGTATAATGTTCGTCAGTTGTTTAGTACCCATATTACAGGCTTAATGCTTAGTTTGGGGCTAAGTAGCCCTGTGTGAGTGTCTGTGGATATTTATTTATGTATGAAAAGATTGATAGAATATAATTTATAAATCTTTTTTCTTATTATAACCTGTTTTACAACAATTGTGGTAACAGTTTTCACATAAAAAATCAACACAGACGGTTCTCTTCCATAATTTTCTCTGACCAGCGTCTGTCTCTGAAAGTTGCCTATAATAACCGTTTCAAAAAAGGGCTGTGCATATCGTGAGAAAATGTCAATGTCCAAATTGGTTCCGGGGTCACCCATTTCATACATCTGTTTTGTTGAACACAAAAATTACATAAAGGTTAACATACACTGGCTATAACGCAACCTCTAACCCATATGAAGTTTTCACACGAGCACGTGGATTTGTAGATCGGGCGTGTCGAATTCGATTATTAATTGTTGGTTACATCAACAATGCTGGCATTTTGAGGTTATATAACTTTGTAGTAAACGCATTACTGGCCGTAAACAAGAGTATACATATTAAAAATGTAAAAAGCCTTTACAGCAAAGGGTCAAATAAAGTGCCGATTTTACTCGTAGTTTACCCAACTTTTATGATTGCTTGCAATTTGAAGGCAGCGAAATAGATATGTCACGTCAGCACGTATTTGTTTCGTCATCAAATATTTCATGCCATAATTATGCAATAAGAGAATATTCCATTAAGTTTAAAAAGGGCTGATTGACATTTCAATGGCTAGTGGAAGTGCTTAAGCGAAATCTACAAAGTAATCTGTGAACATGAAAAAATACTTACACATTGTAAAACCATTGCATCAATTTCCCGTAAGTAGTTTGCAAAATGACAATGTACTTTGTACTCAATAGGCTTTGACTGCGACTACGAAATGTCGCTCTCATTCACATGCAAAGTGATTTGAATGAAACGAAACATTAACTTAACTCAAGGTCAAGTTATGTTTGTAAACATTTGGTTGCATGTCAATAGCCGTTCTCGTTGCGACGCGCATGACTGCGTGAAATTGTAAGTTTTAAAGAAAACGGGATAATATTAATAATACAACACTGTTCTTTAAGTAAATGATAGAGAATTTCACTAACTTAAAATACGTTTTCAAGCACCTTTTGGCAATAATTGAAAATATTAAGGATACTTATCTGCTTACATTTAGGTAGGAATACAAGTATATAATAGTATTACAAATATATTACATTATCTGTGGTATATATTATATTAATATATTTTCGTAACCAGGAAAGCGGTACCATAATACCCCGAATTTTACGCGAGATAGGCCACTAACAATAGCTAGCCTTATAAAATCAATGCTAGCTTTCCCACCGCATAAGTCGGACTTTTCTTATTCCTTCTCTGTGCATGCAGTTATCTATTATTCGAGACAGCCCTAGTATTGTATTCTAAAAACGCGTCAAGGGTTCTATCTTCCTAGCTGAAATTATTTTAATTATGTATGTTTATGTCTAATATATATATATATAAAATTTTATGGTATGTATGTGTTTATATATATGTTAGTGTATGTATATATATATAATATATATATATGAATTTGAGGTTTCAGGTAACAAACTTAGTTAAATATGTTTTATGTAATAGTTTCTTTGTGTAATTGCGCACTTTGTCTGTCCTGTTTAGGACTGCTGGAAGAAATTCCATTCGGAATAAGCAGTACCTTTGTGCTTTTTTTTCTCACTATATATTGTTCTGACTATTTTGTATGTGTGCATAAACAATAAATAATTTTCGAGGTCTTTTATTTTGCTATTTATTTAATTTAGAATCTAATAATATAAATAAATATCCACTGACATTCACACAGCGCCATCTAGCCCCATGTTAAGCGTGAAGCCTGTATTATGGGTACTAAACAACGGATAAATATACTTATATACATTTTTTTTTGTAAATACATACATATTATACATAGAAAACACCCAGACCATTACAAACAGACATGTTCATGCACACAAATGTTTGTACTGCCCGGGGATCGAACCCGGAACCCTTGGTGTTGCAGCCGACTTCTCAACCGCAACACCAAATGGGTCGTCAAATAATATAATAATATGTTTAAGCCTAAAAAGTCAACGATGATATTTTCATTAAAATAGTTGTATTCGTACCGGACTTTATTTATGTCATTTATGGCTCAATTTATTAAACATAACAAATGTTATTATGACACGTGCCCTAGCGTGTTAAATGGTTTTGTTCGCCAATGTCACTGAACATTCATTATGGCGTTAACAATACAAGTCATTGTGAAAGATCTATTTCGGTTCAAAAGCTTAAATTGCTATGGTGAAAGGTAAATTGTGACATTTATTGCATTTGCGCATTGTTAGAATGCCGATATGACATTGACCAAAAACATACGAAGTAATTCTAAATTTCTACAATTTTAATAACCATTCTATAATTGTTTTTAAAGCACTTCACATTTGATATCAAAAACTTAAAGTTATTATCAAAATATTTTTTTTTCATTTCTTACTTATTAAGAACTACATATATAGCTAAAAAACTAACTATATATAAATAAATTAAAAACATCATTTTCATATAAAACTTTACGTCTTACTTTCAATTATTCGCTATCCTATTTTATATATCCTCAATTTTTTTTTTCACTAAACAACTACAAAAACATTACACTCAAGAAAAAAAAACAGTATCATTGTTTTGTACAAACTATCTGTAGTTACAGAGTGGGTATGAATTACTAAATATTTCGTACTTGCTCAAAAGAAATAGCATCAGGTCAAGCATAAGAAGATACCACAAGTTACGTGTAACGACAATTTACCAAATCACTCATAACTAAAAACCAATTTATTTAACCTACAATTTGACTACTTAAATCCATTAAAGTCATAAAGATTATATAACTAAATAAAGCCAGGGTTATTACTCCATACACGGTTGTCTCACGGAAGTTCGTAGGAAGCGAATACGTCCACGTTTTCCTTTTATACCAATAATGTTTGAAGGAAGAGAAATTTTGCGTTAAATATCTTAGATAACACATATACTCGTACAATATTCTACGCTATGCGTTGTCTTTACTACATATTTTAAGGATGCTTTTATTTTTTTCAGAAGTTAATGTAGCAAGGCGTAGCAGGGGGGACTTCGAAGGGAAAATCGATTAAATAAACAAATGTATAGTTAATGTATAAAACATCGATACCGATGCTGATGAACCTTTGAACTTCCATGTACTTTGATCCGGCAAATAAACCATCAAACTGGATTATTTTGAAAATCTTCACGAATTTGATGACAACCCTAATGAGTATAAAAAGTATAATTTTGATAAAAGTAGATTCTATTGTAGGAATCTATGTGCTTTATTCGATGTAATCTTGAGTCAACGCTGTCACAGATTAGTATCGATACTGTGATATAACAAACAATAGTGTTGATTTGTAGAATGTAGGTTAATGAGTTTTAAGTCACGAATTCAGTGGTCAGAGGTTACTCGACGATTCTTTGTTGACAACGGTCAATTTAGGGGTGTCACAAAAATAATTATAAAATTTTTATAAGATTCAATGAGGTTATTAAGCCTATTCACAGTTTTTGATCTTATCATTTATAACAATCTAATATTTCCCATTTAAATAATATATTTTTAAAATCGATTTTCCAAAGGACTTCTAAACATTCTTAATATAAGAATGTCTCAAATTAGGCAAAACAAAAGAAGAATTTGAATCCAAAAGTTACAACCTTACATCAAATGAAAGATAATGTTAAGGCAAAAATTCATAGCATCATCAAAGTTATGTCACAGTTTATGTGTTAACAAAAACTTTTAGCGGACCAATGGACCGATCACAATCAGTGGCTATTATCAAAGGCCAACTCAAGTAAGGGTAAAGAATTACTATCAATCGTGAGCGGCTGTACTCGTTAAACTTTCTAATTATACTAATTTCATCTGTCAATGTGTACAAAAACTATGTTTGTTAGTCATTGTATAACATAGTAGCATTATGCCTACAAATAATTGTATGCAATTGATTCTTTTAAATATGGGGAATGCCATATTTTTTGTGATTATTTTTCGAATTAAGAACCATTTCATTTATTATATCGAATTGCCACATGGTTTAGTCGTCTGAGCCTTTGAAACACGCGGCAGACCATGTAACCAAAGTCACTCTATGCAACATTTCCCAGTTTGATTAGGACTTGCAGGCGTAGATGTAGTATCAAAAGTAGAAAGGTAAGTCAGGATGTGAAAGGAGAGTAGCAAAGCAGGTTCATTGTGCGAATGTTGAGGATACCTGGGACGACCAGAATTACGCTTGACATTGGTGTGTCCTTAAGATGGCTGGGGTCAAACAGGACGAATAAAAGAGTGTATAAAAAGATTGATTGATGTGAAAGAGACTAGAGAATTATGCCAGGATCGGCAAATGGCTCCATCATCTCTCCCTATACTTTGGGACCAAGGCGTGAGTTTTATTTATGTTATTATTTTATTCATTAAGGGCTGACACATCTGGTCGTCTGAAAAGAAAGATTATTCCGTGCATTGGATGGCACGTTAAGCCGTCGGTCCCAGTTATCTTTTGTACTGTAGTAGTCGCTACTCATAAAGGCTGATGATGATGATTATATAATAACGTTATTTTTTATACTACTGTTTTTCGATTTATATTGGATTTATTTTTGATCATTGATACGCAGAAGCACAGTAGAAGGCAAGAAACCACATCTAAACATTCAAACATTCAAAGCGCTTCAAGCAATTTCTATGCAATTGCTCAACGAAATCCTTCGTAGGTTACACGTGTGTTTTGTTGTTACAAATTTGAATTGCTAAGTTATATTTTGTGGCCTTGCTTTACTTGAGCCTATCGCAGTCCATTGTTGAAAAAGTAATACAAATTTTACAAAAGCAGACACGTCCTATGCGCACACGCACAAGCACACGCGCACGCGCACGCGCACGCGCACGCGCACGCGCACGCGCGACGCGCACGCGACGCGCACCACGACACACCGCACAACGCACGCACACACGCACACACGCACACACGCACAACACGCACACACGCACACACGCACACATCACGCACACACGCACACAACACACACACACACACACACACAACAACCACCAGTATTATGCCATTAACGGTGTCAACATCTTCACCCACTCAATGATCAGTGATTAGATCAATGCTTCTTCTATTAGTATATTTCAACTCTGCACACGTCCTACGCTTCTATGGCACGCCCTCAGGATCGTCTTCCTTGTTATATTTGACTATACTTCTTTTTTAACTAAAAACATCTTCGCTTCTCGCTTGCCCGGCCATAAGCTGCTATAGCAAGCAATCCTTCGAAAAAAATTAATCTCTACGAAATAATAATAACATGGTAAGAAATACTTTATGGTTATGTGGATAAAAGTATAAAACTCTTGAATTTGTATTATGTACCTTAATTTTTCTGTTGTGGAATACTCAAAGCGCCAATATTCTCAATTGGCTTCTTTGTCAACTATTACATATGACAATAATACTCTATGCATGTTGGTATGAAATACTTATTGAGTAGTTACAATCGATTATTATGATTAACACTTAATCAATCACTCGGTAACTACCACTAGCGGTCGATTTTCTTTAAAAACAAAACAACGTGATTTACGTAATTGCTTGCTTTATCCACATAGTGTAGTATAGTTCAAGTGGCAAGGGACAGTGTATTTATGTATCTATAATACTAAACATCAAAGTGTATTAAATACATCGTCAAGTAACACTGATACGTGCTTACGGTATTAATTCATCAGTATAATGTGTTTTAATATTGAACGATTGCCACAGATTACCATAAACTAGTGACATAGATAACCATAGGTTAAACTCTTGACCTTAAATTGAGGTTTAATCAGTCAAGGCGGCCTCGCCTCGTCACAAGTGTTTGGACTACACTCGTAGCTTCCCTAAGCATACGGTCATGGGTATTCGTCCAACATTCCTCAGCGTGGTTCTGTACAGCAATGTATGTCAATCAGTAATTTGCATATAGCTTACTCAAGAGGATATGTAACATTTGTAGCCTCATCAGTTCATTAAAGAATTTAGTGTACCGTACAAAATGAGATACGTGCTTGTAAATTGTTTGTACTCGTGACACAGTTAAGCCATAAATATGTACGAGTAGCAGGCGATTTGTTAGAAGTTTAAAAGGAATAAAATATAAATAGCAATTATAACTGAACAAATCCAGCACTGCGTTGTTCATATACCCGATATAAGTCTTCTTTGTTCCTAATACAAATCAAAAGAAAATACCTACATTAAAAATTTCACACACTTAAATAATATAAAATCTGTTAACAATAATATAACAAACTCCGTATTTTTTAAATTTCCGGTTAACTATTTCTATATGATACCAAGAATGACACATTACCTATATATGATGTGAAAATCTTAGAGTAAAAACAGAAGCGTAATAGCTAATGTTCTCAAATGTTAGTTAGGCGTTCAACCCGTATGTCTCGAATCCTCGATCTCGTGCAAAATTTCCTGCCACTTGTGCTATTGTTAACTTCGTGATGCTACAAAACACCAAGGTTGGTAAGTAACAGCTGGTATATTTTCGAAACAGTAGGTCACAGTTTACAACACCACGTTATGCCTTGATGGATTGACATGCGATAACGGTGCACCGACGTTAACTAGATAACAAAAGGAGCAAGCGCTGGTAAACGAGCGAACATTTCTAGGCCGCTTGCTGTCTGAAAAGGTCAGCAAATGAAATATTATAAAAACATGGGCAGAAATCAGACCGTGATGTTCAATATCGACTCCAATGACTTTCCAAGATAAGAGAGAGTACTACAGTTTTTATTTTTTTTAGATCGGGATCGGGTCATAAAGGCTGACGTTATTTTACAGAATGCATCATAATGAGGTCCCAAAATGTTTTATAGTAATAATTCGTGTTTGTCGTTGGCAGTACATGAAAATGTCATGTGTTAGAGTACTTATCCGTGGTCTGGTGATCTGGAGTTGAATATAATCGGTGTGTAATCCAGATCCGTCAATGGCACGTTCCTACGGGGAGACCGTATAGTGAGACTTGATGCGCTGGGAAAAACAAAGCTTATTAGGTGAGGTACTTTATATACGATACTTTTAATACTATTGTGAACGGTTCGGTCAGATCGCTCACCTATAGTTGATATGCCTGACGCAGTGTTGAATCCATACTAATATTAAATGTGAAAGTATATCTGTCTGTCTGTCTGTCTGTTTGTTACGCTTTCACGCCTAAACGGCTGAGCGGATTTTATTGAAACTTGTTATGTTGGTAGTAGGTAACCTAGAATAGGTTTTAGACTACTTTTGTCCCGTTTTCACCCCCACTTCCCTAAAATGGGGGTTGGAAGTTTGTATACATTCCGCAATTTTTGTAGTACGACGCTGAAATTTGGTATGCGCACTATTGTCAGAAACGAAAAAATATGGCATATTTTTTTTTTACAAAAAACACCCCAAGCCCTTAAAATAGGGGAGGCAGTATCATATCCGATTTATCGCAGTTTTAAGGTAAGATTTTATTGGAACTTGGTATGTTGATAAAAGTAACCTAGAATAGGTTTTAGGCTACTTTTTGTCCCGTTTTCACCCCCCACTTCCCTAAAATGGGGGCTAAAAGTTTGTATGGAACATTCGCAATTTTTGTAGTCGACGCTGAAATTTGGTATGCGGACTATTTGTCAGAAACGAAAAAACCTTCAATAGGGAGGAAGAATCATAAGGTAGAAAGCTAAAATTGGTATGAGGCTGTAAGTCACAAACAATAAATATTTCATTTTTCTTTTTTCGGAAATCGGCCCCAAAAGCCTTAAAAGAGAGGGGAAGGGGGATATTATACCGGACTTCTTTGTTTATATTCTTTCTATAATATATATATATATATATATATGTTTTTTACGGAAATGGACTCCATAACTTTTTAAGGTCGGCGGGGATTCTTATGTATAGTGATATATATCACTTTTTTTTTCAGAAATTTATCCCAAAACCTTTAAATCTTATATATATAACAGAATAATGTTGTTATCCAGAATTTTACGCGGGCGAAGCCGGCGGGCAAAAGCTAGTGATATTAATAATTATTATTTTCCGTCAACACTACCCTGCGTCCGTCACCCGAGACGATAGATGTGAGGTCTGTCATACGTAATGCTAGCTACAGTGCCCTTATCCCGAAATACAAAAGAGCTCTTTTGCAGCAGTGCAGATGATATTCGGGCACTGCTGCGGTGGTGCCTACATAGACGTCTCAGATTCGAAGGTACCACCTAGTAAACACTGCTATTGTTGTAAAACTACGAAAATGAAATTATCTTCTACTGTGATCTACTAACGTTCATACTAATAATTTTGATCCTACATGTTTTTACTAGCTTTAAATACAGGAAGCTGACTTTGCCAACTTGTTTTAAGATTCTCATTTTATTGTGATTAATAAGAGGATGTGTTATAATTTTAGAATTGAGTTTTCTCAAGCGTAAGGCGATTTATTCCGGCAAAGTTAGCGTTGTTTACTCAATGTTATACTTGAAGTAATGCATTTTTTAATTTATTCGTTTAGCACGGTTGACTAACTAGTATAACTCTAGACAAGGTTAATGTAAGAAATAGAACGTAAAAGTTAACTTTAAATGATTAACATTGTTAAGCGTATTATGGTAAGTATCAACGGTACGTTGTTTGATTGCTTAATGGTGTCATAGTTTCAAGTCGTTACGGTCACTCGAAATTAAAACTAATACGATTTCATTAACGGCTTTTGCGGGAACTCATTCATACCCTAGTTAAACTTATTTATTTACTCGTACAAATCAATTACAAGACACAGAAAGGGCAAGAAAGTATAGGTTAGCTGAACTTTCGAAATGTTATTTTTCAGCAGACCATGTTGAAAAGGAAAAAAATCATCAAAGTCGCTTCATATACGACGGATATATCCGCTAACAAAAAAAGAAATGATCCCTCGATTCCTCTGGTCTGCCATTAGACGTGCATCAGTCCTGACTTTCATATCATGGGACCATCTCTGAGTATCTTCTTCCCAACGAAATAAGAATAAA
This sequence comes from Leucinodes orbonalis, assembly GCA_019425675.1. Classification (NCBI taxonomy): domain Eukaryota; kingdom Metazoa; phylum Arthropoda; class Insecta; order Lepidoptera; family Crambidae; genus Leucinodes; species Leucinodes orbonalis. Next base: position 184,946 of record PQWD01002322.1, read on the forward strand.
AAAAATGGCTCATATACGATAAACATATCTGCGAACATACATCATCATCATCAGCTCATTAAATTCCCACCGAGGGCAGAGCCTACCCGTATAGGGTGATAGACCTTAGTCGTCCACGCGGGCCCAGTGCGGATTGGACGACTTCACACACAACCTTCGAATCTCTTCGCAGGCGTGCATAAAGGGTTCTTCACGATTCACCGTAAGATCGTCGGATAACGTACATATATTTTCGAAATTTGAAAACATTGGTACGTGTCGGGATTTGAACCTCAGCCCTCCCGGTAGGAAGCGCAGTCCACACCATTGCGCCACCGACGCTCTTGCGAACATACATAACAAGCATATTACAGTCGAATTGAGTAACCTCTTTTTTGAAGTAGGTTAAAAACAACTAAAGTAACATTATATTAGCAGTCTATATAATATATATCTTCAACAACAGGGAAAGGTCTTACATACAGCATGGCTATGGGTAGAAGACAAACAACTTCAAATCCCGCTTTCATTAGAGTAGAGTCAGAGTCGAGAATGATGTACGTAGTAATTTGTTATTGAACAAGAAGATCATATTCCTCATCTGATGGTTAGTGAAATGCCTGCTATAACAAATACAGTATTAAACGAAACTAAATAAATAGATATCAGATAGGTAAGTTATTTCTGTATATGTGACACGTACCGAAATGGTGATACTAATATGTACTTTCCGATATTTTTTAAGGGCAATAGCCTGATGCGAACATGGCAAATAAAAAA
>PQWD01002323.1:0-24235 GCA_019425675.1 Leucinodes orbonalis
AAAAAATAGTCTGGCTATTTGCCAATGTAAATTGGATTGCCCCAAAACTTTGGGCTCATTGCATCTGTCTAAAATAATATTAATATTACTTACAACTTCTTTTTGCTCTTTAATCTAACTCAATACTATGATCATTAACCTTTTTCGTGCCCTATAAATATTTAAATCCAAAAATATCAATATTAAGTATTTTGAAAAGTATACTTTATATTACAATACTGATGGAACGATAAACTAATAACAAAAAGAAACAATCTTGAGAGGAAAACTTGACAACGCTCAACATATACACAATTGAACAAACAGTACAATAGAACAAACGAATACAGATCTAACAGTCCGATTAAAAAATTCGTTGTATTCCTTCGGTAAATCATCCCCGAAAAAAAATTCACTCTATTTATAATATATTTTTCTTAAAAAAATTACTGTTCTACCGGCATAATTTCCGGCTCGAAACACTAGCTATACGCCAGACCGCCTCACCTGAGTGAACTCCCTGAGTATCGCCCTTAATCGATCGATGCTTGTATTCATTAAAGTCAGACCAATGCCTAAAAAGTACCAGATAGATCCTCATGTTCTCTTTTACCAATCTCTTTAATTCTTTTGTTATAGGTTCTTATCAGAAAAAGCTTAGCCAATTTTACATTCGTATTGTTCTGTGTTGTGTCTACAATAAACAATTTTCATATTAAAATATGGCACAACTAAAATGATTTAATATTGTTTAACCTATAATGTTGTCATGGCAAGTAAAATTTTTTGGTCTTCCAATTATTCAAGAGCATAATTTTTGTTTACATGTTGTTCTTCACAAAATGAAAACAAGGTGATAAGGTGAACGAAAGTCACGATATCGTGCACACCTCAGGATACAGATTTCAAGATCACACACACTTTTAATTCTATTTGCCTTACAACTGTAGACCCGTGTTGATTGTAAGTGATATGACCATCACAAAGTGGCATTGATTGAGGCCAACAACTAAATTCAAGTTATTATTCTATATTATGATTTTTTAATATTAAACCCAACTGAAATGTTAGTACTACGGCAGTAGTTTTTACCCGAATAAACTATTATTGAGATTAGCGCAGTTGCTGGCTGCGTAAGCTTATCAGGTTAGTTATTTATGTAATGCAGTAAGACTTATGCGCTGGTAATGAACCGTCCATCACAATCAAAATTCATTTACATTATATATTAAGTTTTACGTTTTATAATTTCCAAATCCCTTAAGTTTTCTTTTCTACCCATCGGTTGTTAGCTACTGACTTATTTTAATAAATTGTTTTTGACTTGATTCAAAAACGATCGGCTTTGATTGAATAATACATATTTACGCGTTATTTAGAAGTTGCCAACCAATATTTTTATGTTGGTAATAATCGAGTATTAAGATATAAAACTTTAGTAAAGCAAGAATAACAAAAAACATTGTTTATTATTTTTTTACTAAAATAGCTTAAAACGCTAAGTCACAGGTATAATATTTCAACAAAGTTTAATCACATAGTTAAATAATACTTATGAAAAGGTTGTCACCATGTAAGACTCATACCTAATCTAAGCTTACACTTGTATTTCACGTTTTTATACGAATAAACCTTAAATGAAAGTAGGTACTTTTCCATTTGTACTTTGTTTTTAGATCAGTTATCTTTAGTAAATACAAATAACCTTTTGCACAATACGAATAAAAAGGACGTCACAAATTTTTGATCAATTTCACGATACTGCATAAAGCCTTTTACAAATCAATTAAACCATTTGATGTTTAAAACGTAAAGAAAAATTCGCAAAATGATTGTTTGGTACTAATAGGGTGTGAATATTTTCCCCTTTTTTCCACTTTGTGGGGTAGAATTAAACCCTATTGAAGGCAATTATTTCATTGCTTATTCATGAACATAATCTATATTGGAACGATGTGAAAGGGATCCCAAAGCGTAAATTAAATCGTTTTTTTCTAAACTCGCCACCAATCACGTTGTTTTCTTCCAACCTTATTATTTATATCACCGTAGACATGTTCTTGGTACGTTATGAGAAAGCGATTTACCAATTAAGCTAAAATTTTTGAAAACTGCAATATATTAAGTGAGAGAGACAGATGTAAGACGGGTAATTGCTTTAGTTTTCATGTTTATTTTTTAGATTAGCCCAATATCTTGATGTATTATATTTTAAGAAACATTGGTTTTCCCCACTCTGTACCAGGTATCCAGGGCCTCGGCTTTTCTTATCCAGCCTCCACAGTGATCTTTAGCATTGTTTACTGTTTGTCCACTGATGAACAAATGCCTCCCCTAATGATTTAACGTTAATTATATATAATAGTCATTTTTATTTAAAAATCATAAAAAACCTTGTCCTTATAATATAGACATGGCGTAACAACCTAAATACATGTGACTAATGACACGAGTCTCATATTAACCGTATCAACGCTCCCCATTACGCGTCTCAGTCAAGTTTTAACAAGCAATTAGTGGACCCACGTCAAGTTTCTAAGCGAAACGATGACAATTAGTGGATGTCGGCTGTACGCCTTCCATCGGTCGCTCTATCATAAATCAAACAAATACAATAACATTGTAAAAGATGTCAGTAGTATCGATACTATCGACGGCCCCGTAAGCATAAATACTATTGACACATTAAATTATATCGATCCTATCAAAGATTAATATCTAATACACTATCGATACTATTGCCAAATTATTGCCAAAACTGTCTATATTATCGATAGTAATGACAATGCCGATAGTGTTGATCATCATCATCTCAGCTCGTAATTCGTCCCCATCGAGGGGCACAAGCCTTCTCGAAGACGGTTTATAGGCCTAAATCCAGAGCAGATTGGCAGACTTAATTCTTTTTCCTTCACCGTAAGAGCGTTGGATAAACGTACCTTCATATAATTTGCAAAATACGAAATCATTGGCACATGGCGGGATTTGAACAGCAGTCCACACCAATGAGCCACCACTCTCACTATTGATAGTAAAGATGATTTTCAAGGTCATTTATCGATAGTCGGAATATCGATAATTCGGCAACACTTATTATTTCGATACATTTAGCTGATAAGATTGCCCAGATGCCATTTAGTGGTTGATATCAAGGTTTATTGTTAGGTGTTCAATGACGTAAAATATTAAGACTTACAAAAGCATTAAGTCAAATTCTGCCTTTATACTTGTATGATCCCATTACGATTCCCTATTATGAGAACTCGGTGGCCAAATATTTCAATACTGTAATTTCACTTTGAATACGAATATCTTCCTCAAATTAGTTTCTACAACTTTTTTTTCTGTAACCGCAATGGTGCCTCTATGTCACTAGACTGATGAACTTAGTTTGGATATAGTTTTGTGTGGGTACGCGACATCATCCGCATTTAAATTAAAGTACTCTTAGTAACTCATTGCTACATCAGCTGCCAGTTAAAATCCCGTCAGACTATTCTGATACCTACCTATATATGTATCTGCTGTACAGCTGTTAATTATCTGGACCGAAAGGACAATTAAAATAAATAGTATGTACAATGTTATTTTGAAACCATCCATGCCTCGCAGAGCACTCCCGGGAACTATTTAAGAATCGGTCTTGTAGGAATTAAATCGTTAACACCAGTGAATAATCCTCTTAAGAGTCCTACCACATCCAGTATCTACAAGGAAACCTACGACCTGAGGGGTTTTTGTCTTAAATATTTAATTTTTCATCTTCTTTATTTTATAGGCTAGCCGCCTCTTCAATTAACATAATTTGTTTAGATAACCTTATTTGGTTGCTTATTGAAAAAAAATCAACATGCTAATGATGTACAGATGGACGAAAACTTCGAAATAATTTTAGTATTTTCGAGAAAATTCAAGCGTTGAATGATTACTCCTTTTCTATTGTGGTCGTAAAAATGTCATAAACAAACAAAAGATAGTCTTAAGCTTTAACTTTACATTCTACATTTTGTGGAGATAATCACATCTGAATACAACATTTATGGCGCTTATAAAACTATTTATGTTTATACTATGTAGAGGAGTTTCGATTTTCAGGGTTAACAGATTCAGATAAACTGAAAGTTTTTCAGAACCTGAGAATCCCGCTGAAAATGTAAGAGAAAATCTATTGCGTTTATCGAATATATCCGACTGTGAATTACCACACATAACTTTAAATTTTGCATTGCCCGGGAATCGAACTTGGATTCTTTGTTGGAATAGTCGACAGCTCAACAATAACACCTTATGAGTCCTCAAAATTAATTAGCACTTACAACTATCACACGAAGGTTAAACCCAGCAAACAAAATTTTGTATTACTCAAAGAGAACAAAAACTAAGAATAGACTCATCATAATCTAATCATTTAGCCATTCTCCATCTCTATCTAAAATGTTATGATATATTATTGTATGAATCATGGCAGCCATATGTTTTCATTTTGAAAATATAGAACCTCACATTTATAGGTAAAATCACGCCCGACCTGATTTATCATCCGGCGACGTGTAATACGAGCCATCTCTTTAACGACAGCCGTTTTATTGTTTGCTTTATATTTTTGTTCTGACAGTCTGTGAGCTTGCCTTATGATGTCAGGGACTTGCGTAGGCTCTTACACTTTTGTTGTACCAATATAATCTAGCTTATAAGAATGAAATAAAAATTATTTATTGGCTACTAAAATATTTTACAGAACACAAAGGAGCAAACTAGTGTGTAGACGTTGGTACTGAATCGTCTAGCGTTGGGCCCACCGTCAGTGTCAGATTCGTCCCGTGAAATTGAAGTGTTATGCACTTTCATGTTCGGAGGAGGGCATGTAGCTAGTAAATTACTGGATAGAGAGACCTAATATCTCTTGTCATCGGGGACGGGCGTAGTGCGGTTTGGTTGAGAGAGAGAAAATCTTTATCATGTTTGATTCTCAATCAATGCCGCTATGCCATGGCCAGGCATATCACTTTGAAACCCTCGTTCACTATAATAACAAATAAATACTTATCTAATAAATTTCAAAAATAAAAATTATTACTTTCTGCTTAAGGAATCCGTAAACCATTAATGCATTTTTTTATATCCCTGAAAGCAGTAATAAGGACATTTGTATTATAAATATGTTTCAGAATGAACGTTTCAGCTCTGCTGTATTCTCACTGCAACCCGTTTCGTAAACAGTAGTGAGCACATTCTCTTACTCATAGCACATGGCAAAGCCACGCCGATCTAGCGTTAAATGTGAGGCTCTCTTAAGCATATTAGATGTTAATTTATGTCATTTCCCTGAAATGAAGCGGTAATATTTTTTCAGCGGTGAATAACTTTATTTATACTGCACTGCACTTCAATCAATCAGCCCACCATCGTCCACTGCTGAACATAGGCCTCCCTCAATGAGCGCCATCTATCCCGGTCCTGAGCAGCCTGCATCCATCCTCCACCAGCCACCCTCTTAAAGTGCACTTATTATTGATTATTTGTCTTATGGGTATGCTTTGTAGTGGACTTCTTGTTTACATAAATATGTTTTTAGGCTTTAGTCGTTAACCATTTATCTCAATACATCGTCTCGGTAATTAAGCGCCCCCTGTCCCGAGGCGCTAGAGTAATAAGTTTGCAAGTAATGTGTGTGACCCCTACTTAATACTAAGTTATAGATGACTTAGGACACTTTACAAAGTAAAAGCTGTTACATATTACAAGTCTAAAGTTACGTAAGATCATAACTTCATACCATGATTATGCTTAAAAATAACATTCACCAAATAACATGAATAAATATCTGCATCTAGGATGTTATCATAACCTAGATGTCAGAAACCAAGTGTCATAAAAATAAAGAAAATAACGTTTTAGTGTAACTATCTGATAATTAAATTTAAAGATCATGATTGTATGAAAGCTCTTACTGAGCTCAAAACGATTTTTAATTTATTTAAAAAAAACAATGATTCAATGCATGTAAAAAACCTAAAACTGAACGTTGTCGTCACACTCTCCTTCATCCTAAGGGTAAATACAGTCCACATCGAGGTACACTAGAATGTAATGTATAGTTAAGGAAATAGTCAGAGCTGACAATAATGCATTAGCTTTTGTCGCATGTTACTTTGAGACAAGGAATTTAAATCAGGGATTGCTTCCCACCGCGACAGTCAATGTCGACTCGACAAGACAAGACAAGACTTTATTGGACCAAAACTCGCAAGATGATTTCGTAACTGATGGGACAGTGAATTATTTAAAAGTAAAAAACAACATCTATCAAAGGTATTTAGATGTAGGAGATGATAAGTCTCTAAAACCATTGTGAAGTTAGAAATTAGATCGTAATCGGAACCTAGGAAATATTTTAAAATAAAGGCATACGTTCTGAAATAAATTACTTCCTTCCTTCCTATTAGAGAAATAGATCGGAAGTATAAACATTTTGATAATATTCAGTTGGCAGATCCTAAATACAATCTACCTAATAGAATTAATCTGCTATTAGATGCAGAAGTTTACAGTCAGGTGATTTAGGAAGGTATTCTAAAGTCTCTGCTGGAGCCCTTGTAGTACAGGCTACAAGTTAAGTTTATTCCTTAATAAATAATAACGTGGAATGGTCGAAAAATATCCAGGTGTGAATAACGAGGGTAGTCACTAAAAAAAGTTAACTAAATGTAGATAATGTATCATTGTTTGCTAAAAGCTTACTTCTGTGATGTGTCTTAATAGGCAATAAATATACGATAAAGGTTTAATACTTAAGAGTATTAATAGTAGTTATTAATACCCTAAGATTAAATGACATTGATTTTTCATTAGTTCGTGACAATGCCAAAAGATGTCGATGTAGACATTTAAATCACGCAGATGAATTTATTCAAGAACCGAATATAAAATGCTGTATTCCTAGTTTCCATAGTTCTCTAATAAACAGTGGAGAGATAACCTTGACTTTTATTTCAAGCAAAGTTATATACAGAAGAAGTGACAAGTAGAGACAATAAACTATGATAGGTAAACACTTACAAAATTTAGAAAATCTTCGAATTTCATCCTACGCAATGCTTACTAATGAAGTTGTCGTAAAACACAATTTTATTCTAGAGCTCAAAGAATATAAAACGAAGGGTTGCTTCACGAGCCAAAATCCTATTTTCACTTGGAAATCAAATCGTAAAGCGCAGCCCGCAAAGACATTACCAATTTAAAATCTCCCTTCATACCTTTCATTCTTCTTCAAGACCGCACTGAATTTCAAATCTTAAATTTCAAAATTATGGTTTAAAATGCTTCAGCATTTTAGTCAGGTTTAGCACAGCAGTTAAGGTTAGTCGGCCTTCAAACGAGAGCTACTTCCAAATGCCACGTCAGCGGAACAAAGCATAGGAACTACTTGGGATTTCGAGCGGTTCTAGCCTTTATAGTTCTAAGTGGCTCGTATTCAAGACCTTTCTCATATGAGATGAATAGTAAATTGTTCCACTTACTAAGCGAATCGATGTTATAAATATTTAAGTATTAAATAACTTTAACGTTTACTTTGCTATTAAATTAACTTAAACTGTAAGTCTGTTATAATTTTGATTTAAAAAAGATATAAAGTGGCATCGCAATGTTTCGAGAATATAGCTTATGGCTTTGAAATGCTTGGATATGACAAAAGTCGATGATTTCATTATTTCATGCATATACTTTTATACGATAAGAAACAATGAAAAATATTCCGTGGGCTGATTAGTAAAACCAGCGTGATATAAGGCTTTGTATTTCTATTTTGCCAACTGATTTATATAGCTTAGCTTTTCATAGGTTGGCAACGCGCCCGTATCTTCTTTGGAGACATTATATATTCATCATCATTAGCTCATTTAACGTCCCGACCGAGGCACGCGCCTACTCGTATAGGGTGTATAGGCCTGAATCGTCCACGCAGGCCCAGAGCGGATTGGCTTACTTGACGCACAACCTTTAACGCAGGTTTCCTTACGATGTTTCATTTACCCGTAAGAGTGTCGGATAAACGTACATAATTATAATTTCGAAAATATGAAAAGACATTGGTATGTGGCGGAATGGGCCTGCACCCATCAGATTGGAAGGCAACAGTCCACGCCAAAGAGCCACTGACCCTCATCTAAATAAAAACAAAATTTAATTAAAAATTATGCAACACCTTTCATAAATTGTGATTCACACATTTTTAACTTTAGAAATAAACTTGCTGTCTGGATTAGGAATTGTGACTATTTAAAGTAAGCAAATAATAATTTATAGCAAGATGTGCGAAGTTAAAGTTGGCCGTTGGAGCAGGTGAGTTCTAGATTGGAGACCGCGTCTTGGCCAGTGTAGCATAAGGCACCCTCCAGCTTGGTAGACCGACGACTTGCGAAAGGTCGCAGGTGAAAGCTAGATGTGGAAAGCGGAGGACCGCGATATTTGGCACAAAATTATGGCTACCTTTGTCCAGCAGTAAACTGCAATAACTTGGAAAAGAAGAAGAAAAGGAAGTACGAATGTGGTCAGTGGTACCTTAAAATATTTTAGAATTGCCATAACTCGTGTTAAAGCTAGAATAAATTGGTTTGTAAATCTTATTATTATTGGATTTTGATTTATAATATTGTGTCTACGCTTAATTTTATGTTATATAAATAAGATACTTTTACTTCAGACTAGGTTATTCTAAAAATAAAAATAAATTACAGATAAAAGTTTCATTAAAGCTTTAGAGTTACAAAATGTCGCAATAGGAAGCTCAGTTGTGACTCCCATGAGAGCTTGGAGCGAAAGGATAGATTCTGATTGAATTCTGACCTATTTTATTAGATTGTTTTGTATTTGATTTTTATGGATAATCCATTACTTGCCATTTCATCGGGGAACAGTAAAATAATTTAGGATTATATGCACTGCGTCTCTATTTCTTAATAAAAAGAAAGTAGGTAAAATATGAATTGACAAGTCAATAAGCATATCAAATGCGAGCAACTGCATTAAAATGTATTTTTGGTCAATACTTATTTGAAAGAAGATGCGTCATACTGTAGCAAAAGATGTTTAAGTCATTATATCACATTAATTTGGTTCTATTTTACATGTGTCTTTGGCTTTAACATCACAGTCCAGGACGATAAAAATAGCTCTAACCATCCTATGCTCATCACGTCTTTACTTTGTTCTCAATTTTCTATACGTGGCAGTAAATTTACGATCGTCTCAAAACCTTACGACACGAAACTGCTTTTTGCGCAAGCCGAGATCTTGATCCAAATTCTGGGCTCACTCAAACATTGGCTAAAGATATATATATAATTTTTACTATCTTGTGGTAATTTTTAACGCAGAGACTATTAACAGACATTTCTATTCATTTTTACAGGTTTTTGACCATTTTTTATGCTAAGTAGATAAGCATTATTTATCTTCTCTTTTGACTTCAGTTGAGATACTTGTTTTGAGCTTTTTTTATGTCATGATTTTCAGTTCTATGGGTTTCGGATTGTAATTTGTGCATCCAGTGCTCTTGTAGGTCACCTTATCATTGTACTTCATTGTACTCGTTTTCACATGCTTTTTTTCTTTAATAAAGAATATTTATCTTATCTTATCATTGTGTGTTATTTGGCTGAATGGACCAAGTCAACACGTACCCTTTATTTTTTTAACCTATTTTTTGCAAATAAAATACTTTCGTCGCAGTGGTGTGCTGCATAATCAATTTTTAATTATACATAATATTGTCATATTTTTTTAAACAACAACCCGCTTCTTTCCCTTCAGCATTCATAAAAATCAGCTTCAGGGTCTCAAGCCACTAACCAAACAGTTTCATAGTTTTGTCTACCCGCATACCTCCTCAATCAAATCGCACGTCACATCTATAACTTGTCGGCTCACTGTTCCATTTTACTTAACCTACATACTAGGAATTTACCCTTATCCCCATTCGAGCAAATTGGCGTTCCGATAAACCATTCAGTTTGTCGATATCACTGACGGTACCTATACGAGTATTTGCCGTTGATTATTGCATACAACAACACTCTAAATAATCTGACAGCATACTAATAGAAGATGACTGATAAGTCATGATGAATTCGGTTTTTAATAAAAGAACACAATTTCATTAAAATGTGTGATTGTTTGCTTTTGTATCTAGTAGGCAGAAAATTTTGATGAATGAAATAAATAAGCTCATCTTAGTTTTTACTTATAAGTGTTGAGATTTGTATCTGGCTGCAGTGCGATGTGCTTAAAACCTGACACGAAAACACGATAATTACGCCTACAGTAAATTATATCATTTACTGTATACAAGACTGCTATGATTCTGATGATTTAGGGTAGGTTAGCTGGGATACCCCAGCTAACCTATTTTTTCCAACATAAAAGCTTTTAGGTTCATAATCATGAAATTTACTACTTCCACAAATCTTTACGAAGACTTAAATTCTTTTTTGATGAATTTAAAAACAACATGCATAGGATTATTTTACATATCAAAGTAAAAAGTCTAATAAAATATTTCCTCTGAAACAAGAAACCTCTCAACTTTTCCAATATAAGTGCGATATTAAAAAAGTTTAATTCGATTCGTATCTACGAAGAATTTAATCCGACCTGAATCGAGTGCACCCTTTTGACGAATTTAGGCTTTACTTTCACAAGGGTCCTTTAAAATTGTTATGAGAAACATTGGATATCCGAATAGTGAAGTATCAGTGGTTCATTTTAAGTTAAAACACATACAATAAATGCAATAAATGGACACTGCGTCTGCGTCTTGGCAAGCGGATCGTACGACGTACTCCGACCCGATAGACCGGCTACTAGCGAATGGTTGCTGGTGGGGGTTGAATGAGAAAAGTGGAGGACCTCTGTCCGACAGTGAACTGCTACAGAGAGAGAGAGAGAGAATCACAATAAATACTCAACGACATTCATACATCGCCATCTAGTTCTAATTCAAGCAACACACAATTATCCACTTTTTTTTGTAAATGCATACGAATACCTACACGTTGTTATACATTGATATACCTAGATATACACAAATGTCTGTAGGTACAATCCGGGAATCGAATTCTTGGTGTTGTGTCGTCGGCATAGATTAAGTATAATTGGATCAATTTGCAATTAAAAATAATAAATTAAAAAGGGTCTCTGCCAAACAGGATCTCTGGCGCTGAATCGGGAAGACTTGTGTCCAACATTGGACTGCGATAGAGAGCCAGAGAGAAAGGGTCTACAATAAAAGGGACTTTATTAAAAACAGGATTGTATTGAATTCATAACTATTTACAGTAAAAATTACTGTTTATATAATATTAACACTTGAACTCTTATCAAAATCGAATAAAAATTATATTTTTTGCAATTTATATCGATATTTATAATGAAATATAAAAAAAGAAGGAGAATTAAAAATATATACTCTAAAAATCTAACCTGATACAGTTCTATTAAAAAACTTCTATAGAATCAAACTATTTAATGAATTCAATCTTAATTTATTACAACGTGCTTTTCTTTTATTTGCAGAGTATTTTTTTATATTAAAACTCCAATTAACATCAAAGAAATGAAGCTTTCCACTTTTATCTAATATAATATTAAAGAAATTATTTTCATAGTTTACAACAATTTTATTCAGCCATTTATCGAAACCTACAGTGACTGACTCCTCAAATTTTGTATAAGCAGATTAATTCTCAGAAATGATCTGTTTCAAAGGAAACCTTTGATTTGTGAAATTGGTTGGGGCTTAATAGAGACGCTGTCTAACATAGACGATTCGAATATTTATAATATAAGGCTTGTATAAAACGTCAATGCAATTTTTTAAAGTCTATATTTATTGGACCCTACCCGGGTAAGCTCGTGCCCCTCGGTGGGACGTTTAATGAGTTGATGACGACGATTGTAATTATGATATTTATTGTCTAAATTCAGAATAGATTAAGTACAAATATGCTGTTTACAAATACAACATAGGTACGATACATGTTCCACCAAAAATATTTTTTATAAGTAACACTTAACAATAACTATAGTTCGCCATGGTGTATCATATATCAATCAGAAAAAATACTACATCTAATAGTCCAGATCTTATACCTCTACGATGAATACTTTACTTTTTTGATCATGACTTTTAGGGATTAGTTTGAAAAAATTGTGGTGAAAATTTTGTCGTAAGTATCATGATTTTCGTAATAGCAAACCAGCGAAACTTACGGCAGTCTTATGGAAGTTAAAATTAAACATAAACAACTTACGCTTTTGTTTTGAGACTAATCTTAAATGCCAGTTTATCCACAGTATTCTTAATGGTTTTTAAAATACAGGCCGTTGAACTATAGTATTCTTATTATTGACCCTTAAAAATACTATTTCATTTATATACAACATATGCAGGACCTTCTTGCTAGAATGGAAAGCATAAGTCATGTAATTGGTCTTAATATAAATCACAGTATAACAAAATACATGGTTGTTGACTGTAGCAAGGAGCAATAATTACAAATAGTTTAGGGTGCGCATGACTATTTCGAGATCTGCCATAGATAAGTTGTAAAAACCACAATATTACTCGGAATATGAAAAAGACTATCAAATATATTTAGAAGATTTCTCGGATATACATCATACTAACACTTCTATTATTTATTTTCGTAACACAATAACCTCCGGTGAATATTTGCGAGTCAATACAAAAGCTGCGTCCAGTTTTCCTGTTTTATTTTTCTGGCTTTCCTGTCGTAAATACACAATATACTACCTAAGCGGAAAGTCATTTCGAATTTCCCCTTGTATTATTATTATTAATAAGTGTTCTTATATCTTCGGATTTTGGTCGTATGTTAAACTGAATTATTGATAGCTGCTTATGGGAAAAAAAATGATACATGTTTAATTTATAAAACACATTTGAGTTTACAAATTTTATGAATTTAAATATTTTTATGTAGTAGCTATAAAAAGTAATGTATGTATGTTTCACTGAATTATGTGAACGTTAATGGATTTTAGGAAAAATATGAATGAACGACATAGTCAAAATTTACGATGCTCCTTCAATAAAGAAAAAAACCTGTATGCGTAGGATTTAATTATATCTCAAAATAATGAAAATCTTTATAAACCAATCTCATTAGAGTGTGATAGGTTAATGTATATAAACTATGTTTAATTGAATACAGAAATTTCGGCAAAAAGAAAATACCTTTAACGTTGTTGATTTCGTATTTTTAGGTTTAGTATTCTTATAAAATTTTCTTCTTCTGCAATCTTAAGTTCCAATGTTTCAGCCCATTTTGGAATTTTGTACATTTTTATATTTTTTTGTTAGTAAATAAATAAAAAATCAAATTGAAAAAAATAAAAGGGGCAGCTTACTAAGTACAGGTCCAATAAGCACAGGTTTTATTTATCATCATATAACCCTATTTATATATAAAACTACAGTTATTGTTTTGGATTAATTAACCAGAAATGAATAAAAGTTGAAGTGGCAGTGGGCTGGTCACGTATGTCGCAGAACCGATGGCCGTTGGAGCAGACGAGTTCTGGAGTGGAGACCGCGTCTCGGCAAGCGTAGCGTAGGACGCCCTCCGGCCCGATGGACCGACGACTTGCGAAAGGTTGCTGGTGGAGGCTGGATGAGGAAAGCGGAGGACCGGGATATCTGGCGCGAAATGGGGGAGACCTATGTCCAGCAGTGGACTGCGATAGGTTGAATAGGAATAAAAGTTATCGAGAACCAAGGTTATCGAAATTGGTCGGAGTATAAGCACGCTGAAGTGGAAGCGGGCCGGTCATGTCTCCAGACGTTCAGATGGTCGATGGAGCCGAAATGTGTTGGAGTGGTGGCTGGTGGAAGTTGGATGCAGGCTGCTCAGAACCGGTTGGCGCTCATTGGGGGAGGCCTATGTTCAGCAGTGGACGATGGTGGGCTGATTGATTGAATAAAAGTAATGAGTTTTCTCATTAACTTTCTTGTAAGACATCGAGATAGTACCTACATTCGAGATTGTGACACCAACATTTCTGAAATGCTGAAAAGTTGTTTATTTATGTTATTAAAATAACGATAATGCATGAGATTCCCAACTTCACCAAAAAATTGACTTACCAATACTTACAATGTCATCATCATCATCATCATCATCAGCTCCTTATACGTCCCCACCGAGGGGCACGAGCCTACCCGTATAGGGTGTATAGGCCTTAGTCGTCCACGCGGGCCAGTGCGGATTGGACGACACTTACAATGTATGAACACCGAATATACCTACTCTAATTTACAAGCCCTTAGCACTTACTACCTTAAGATGATTTATCGTCCGTCCGACAATATCGCACTTACCTGTTTATATTCGTATTGTTGTCGCCAATATTAACACTCCTCTTAGCTAGAACCTCCATTTTGTTTTATTTACATTTTCGTTCATTTCACGTGAACGTGAAAATAGAGCCCAACAATATTAGTCAAAACGTAATAATGCTGCGCCATAATTATATTTTCAACTGGTAATCAATGACTGGAATATACTTTAATATAATGATTGTTATGATATGAAATCTCAGTCAAAGAAATAATGCTACTAGTCATCATACATCATCATCAATAGCTCATTAAACATCCCCATGGAGGGGTATGAGCTTACCCGTGAATAGAATATAGCCCTTAGTCGTCCAAGCTCAACGTTTAAATGAACTCTAAAGGGGAGCGAGTCACAAAATATCTCCTAGGTCGAAGTGACTACAGGTCTATATAAGCCTGAATAGCCCCCTAATATCCCCAAATAATAATAATAGTAGTCCACGCGGGTCCAGTGATTGGCCGACTTCATGCACTTTTGTATCTCTTAGCAGCTGTGCGCATGTTTTCTCACGATGTTTTCCTTCACCGTAAGACCGTCGGATAACGTACGTGGCGGGATTTGAACCTGCGCCCTCGAGATCGGAAGGCAACAGTCCACACCCATGATCCACAAACGCTAGGAAAGAGTAGTGAGGTACAATCTCCGGCAAGATTGACGATTAATTGAATTATGCCATCCGTAGGTTGGTTAGCAGCAGTTGGCATCAAAAAAACGAAAGATAGAGCTACGAGTATGTGGCGTGCTGTTGGAAAGGCCTATGTTCACGAATAGACAGGAACAGGCTGAAGATAAAAATGATGAGTGATGACATAATTCCTAAACACTGTGATGTGTAAGCCATGTTCTGTTCACTACTAATTTTATCTTTAAATAATGTCCTGATTAGAAATAACTTCCGAATACAAAAGTTCTCCAAAACCCCGTATAGTTAACAATAAATCATAGTACTAAACAAGGTGTTTCAGCATCTAACGCCATACGTTTCCGAGAATGCGGAGTAAATGTCGAGGGAGGTAATGATTCGCCAATTCAGATGGACATTGATGTAACACTTTGAAACAAAGCGAAATCATGCTCAAGACACAGATTCACTGTAAATCTGGGACTCTGGGACAGCAATTATTTGATCTATTTTGTATCTATCTTGTAATTATAAAAGAAAATAATGTTCCCCGCTTTAGGTACTTATCCTTAAACCCAGTATTGAATTTATATTTGCAATATTGTCAACATTGGTTGAGAATCCATTCCACTATTAATTTAAAAATAAATTATTCCATAAATTTAAACAGAATTGCCAAAGTGTGACTTTTTTAATATCCATTAAATTTTTTTTCAATAGTTTGTTTTTCAAATTTATCAAGCTTATTTTATGTATAACACATTATATTGTAAAAAAATAAAATAAAATAACATTTTGAGTATCTAATTTATTGAATTCAGTAGACATTCTGAAATAACTATCAACAACAGGAAATCACATAATCCACTGAATAACTCAGCAAGATTCGGTCGGTTACTTACAATTTAATCATCATCAGCTCATTAAACATCCCCACCGAAGGACACGAGCCGTTAAGGGTATATAGGCCTTAGTTGTTGACGCGGGCCCAGTGCGGATTAGCCGGCTTCACGCGCAACCGTTCAATTTGTTTGTAGGCGTGCGCAGGTTTCTTCACGATGTTTTCCTTCACCGTAAAAAGGTCACAAAAACGTACATAATTTCGAAAATTCGAAAAGACATTCCAGGTATGTGCACCTAAAAATAGCTTAGAAAATCAACTTAATATTCCTACTACAAGCTCAATATACATTATAAACAGTACCCACAATAAAAATATATAATAATACGTCGCCGTATAAAAGTAACTCATTTATAATACCAAGTTGTAAAACTCATTTCAAAGCAGCACCTTTGACGTCGGCCCGGAATCCCAGACACAAAATTCAGCATACAAAATCACGAATCACAAAAAAAACATTTGAGAGTCGTTCCCTCGACACAAGATCAAAGTTTATGTTAACACACAATTTTCTTTCATTATGTACAACCACGCTGCTGTATTCCCTTAAAGCGAAAATCCACGGTCTGCTAAGATATATAACGTGGAAGGCACTTGGAAATTGCGTGCACTTCATATATGCAAATAAGCAGAGCAAACCCAGTGCGGAAAATCGCCAAAATGTCAAAAGATTCCTACTTATTCACCCATTTTCCTCTACAGGTTTAAAACAATAGGCAATCTTCTGTCATCAACAGCACTCAATTTGACAAAATTGTATTTCTTTTTGCTTTTGCGATTGGTGTCACTCAATTTGTAATCCCTATGCACGCCACTAGTACGTAGTTGTAAATAATTTCTGCTTTCGATTCAATGAATAAAGTAAGCACAGAGTGAGTCTTCTAGCACTTTAGATGCTAAATTTAAAACGTTGCTTTGCCTAATCGTTGTCAGATTTTGACTACAAATAATGTTTTGAAGATCTTGCGGATCTTGATAATTATTGTTTAAATCCAAAACAATTATCACAACCAGCACCTTAATCGTACTATTAGGATATCATAACATTGAGAAAACACTAATACTTCTTGTTTGATAACATTTGCATTCAAAAAATCTTATGTTATTCCTATTTAACTAACTAGTGAAATAACCGGGAGTTAGAGACCTGAGTATGATTGATGTTGTGTACTTGAACTATAATTAGAACTAAAACAAACTGACACCAGGGTGCGTTAGTTCATCAATAAGTAAACTTTTCAAAAAAAAAGAAAACTAAGACTTATTTACCGTAGAAGAGCTTTTAACAATGTAGACTAAATTGTTAATGTTTAAGATTAGTATGATATGGATTAATCTGTTTGCATAGCTTATCATTAAGTGTACTCAGCGTCTAACATTGACATAGCGCGTGTATGAAAAAACTTTTTGACACGACCACAAACGGAGCCGTTTATAAAATTGACATCTGTCGGAGGCGGGATTAAATAAACTTTGTTCATTCCTTTGGGCACTGTGGCGTTTGTTTTGGGAACTTTTGTGCTCGAGTATTGGTGCTTCTATTTAATACATTTTTACGTAAATACAAAATTAAATTAAATAAATATACAGATAAATCTTTAAAACGTAAAGAGTGAAAATGAAAGAATTTTATTTCCATTTCGAGAAGTCACAATATGAACCTATTGAAAGGCACTGACATTCCTGTCGTGCTTATTCAATCAAGCTTAAAAAAAAAGGTTTTTACCTAAATAATTGATTATCGATGGTTTTAATATAACTTACATCGTTCAACTAAACACTCCTTATATAAGGGAATGTTATACGATTCAATAAGTTGCAATTTCTTGTGCACGAGATCATTTGTATAACGGTAAAACTGCCGAGAAGAAATGCACATTTTACTGGCATATATTTTTCAGACATTCTATGCTCGCACGTGCCATGCATAACCTTTCAATACTAAACGTGCTCAATCTCTTGAAAAGCTTAAGAGAATATTCTATTTGTGTTTACCATCCTATTTCTTCTTGACAAACGATATTTTTATTCATATAAACTATTTCAAACTCCTTAGTCGATGTGTTTACTAATACCGCTTCATTTTATTAATCTCTTACTTAGACTTTTATTTACGAGTACCTATTGTTGGAGTATTAATCTGCTGAGGTGTGCACTGGCTGTTTTAGGTTTTTATGAAAATGTACATTTGTCATATGTCAAGTTATTATATTGTTTCTTTACAAATGAATACATTTTTCCCATGTTAACTTGTGTTCTTCATCCTATATTGGTTATTTAAAATTGTCTTTTTTATAACGAATTCATAGTTTTGTATATATTTACGTGTAATATAGAATACAACTTTGGATAGGGACTAACCTAAAAGAAACATTATTCGGCTATGTTTTGTAGACGATGGGGGTTTAAAAAGTTATTTTGAACCTTGTGGTGACGCTGATTAGAATACATTGTCCTTCCCCTTTCATCGTGTTGTAAGGATTATAATTCACCATGGCACGGAAAGCAGCGCACCCTCATTTGACCCAAACTTTTATAGGTATTTTTAGGTTCCGTAGCCAAATGGCAAAAAAAACAGAACCCTTAAAGATTCGTGAAAATTATACTGTTAACTTTGTTAGTGTATGTATTCTGTGAACTGCATGTTTTAACAAAAAAACATTTTGTGTTATTATACATCAAAATGAAAATAATAAAAAAATCATCAGCATCAGCTCATTATAATGTCTCCACCGAAGGGTACGAGCCTACTCGTAAAACAATGACGATTTCAGAATCGTTCACTTCAGAAGGCACGAGAAGCCGTCGGTTTTAAGCTGCCAGTATGATTAGAACGTCTTTTTTTTTCTTATGTTATAAGTATACAGTACGGTCTGGTCGTTCACCAGATGGTAAGTGATACGCCAGACTATGAAAGAGCGGCATTAAAGGAAACCAACAACTGATAGACAGTTATTATTATCCATCAATGCCGCACTGCGCCCGTCACCCGAGACAACAGATGTTAGGTCTCTTATACCCGGTAATTTCACTAGCTACTCACACTCCTGTTTCACGGGATGATATCTGGCACTGCAGTGGTACCTACCTAGACGACCCAGTATAGAGTCTACCACCTACATAACAAAAAAAGTGTTATTCTTATTAAATAAAGGCATTCATCATTCATCAAGAGCTTTTGGCGTATACTATCAAAAGAAAACGTTAGACATTAGTTTTTTATGTAAAATACAGTATGGTTCGCTAATATAAAACTGAGAATTTTAATGTATATAAGTATTTTTGTGCAAATATAGGAGCCTATTTAACGAATTCCTTCTGTTAAATTCTATGACCAAGATCGATTGCCTTACCCTCGTCTGTTCGCGTAATTAAACTAGATCCTACGAAATAGCAGCGGATCATATCTGATTATGGCCGGTTACAGCAATTATAGGCAAGGTACTTTCAGATATTACTTTATTGGTAAATGGGATTGGATTTAGCTAAATTGAGACTTATGAATATCCCTTTAATGTTTATATTAGCTATTTGAGATATAAAGGTTTTAGTTCAGAGCTTTATTACTATTTACTCTATTATATGCAAATATTTTATGAAATAGGTCAGCAGTCAATAACCTGCCATAATACGCTATCATGCACCTTTGATCACCAAATCAACAGTACAGATCTCCCTGTAAAATTTCTCTAATGTTTACCACAAAATTCAATTACGCAAAATAATGCTGTGGCAAGGAAATCAAAACGCAAACCTGCATATGATAAGCAGCCATTTAAAAAATGCATTAATAACTTAATTTTGAAAAGGCATACTGACATGTCAAGTAGTTACAATAACTGAAAATAATACACACTATTTTTGTTTTACCAAATTTCAATCACAAACAACAATTTTGTTTGCTAAAATACAAAACATGATTTTAGACCAATGTTATAAACGCCTAAGGTTTGGTTCTGGTTGTGTTCACAGTATTTTCCGGAATCAAATCGGGACGAGCTGAATCCGATAAAGAAAACTAGTTGCGACAACACTTTGAAACAAGTAACGTAGATAATTAAATTACTTATTATTTAAAAGGCCGGCATCGCATTTTGTAGCTCCTTTGGTATTACAAATGTCCATGGACGGCAGTCACTTTCCATCAGGTGATCTGTCTGCTCGTTTGCCCCTATAAAAAGTATAACCAACACTCATTTAGTGTGCGATGTACGAACAGTATTTTCCCTGGAAAATTGGATTTCGCTCGAAAACCGGCTTTATATTTCTCGATTGGACGAAAATTCAATTCGTCCTTACCCATGCGCTTAATGGGCTCTTTATAATATTAAAATCGTGAATTTGTCACATCATCATTTTATGTATAATGCCATTATTGCGAAAGGTCAGAAGTGATCATAATTAAAACTATTACCAAAACTACATTTTGTTTGTAGTTTTTATTACTTTTACTAATTACTTCTTAACTGTATACTTCGCGTTGTCATTTATTCAGGCCAGAAATGAAATAATTGTAGACAATACATGACAGTCTGACGTCTTAATAATATTTATGTCACAAAAGTTTCCTTTCGTTTAAGTTTACAAAATGTTGAAAATAAAATATTTAATTTTATTAAACTTAATTAAATACCACGATTGGTGATTGAAGCTTCAAACTTATTTTATTTTATAATACTAGGTAAATATATAGATGTGTACGTCGTATGACTTACAGTATAACTACTGTAACAAAATTATACACAGTTATAATGTTCTCGCATGTACACATGTATGCTTATTTGTGATTGTTAAGATGTTAAACATTGGTATTATAAATACAGTTTCATGACTTGAAATAGAACGTTAGTTAAAATTACAACTAAGTAACCACATGAAACCAATCACTGCTTAGTATTTGTTAAATCTTCTCAGATTAAGAATTAAACGTATCGAGCGAAGTAGTAACTACTAGAATATGAAAACTGTTAGCGGATTTTGTGAAAAAACATTACATTTATAGTGTTCGAATTAATTTAATAAGGCAATTTGAAATTTGCTGTTAAAAATGCTTTGTTTCAGACCTTTTTATCCTTCAGTAAGGTCGAAAGTTCCGTAATCAAGCCATTGCTTCTAGAGTCAACAATGCACGCCTTAAATACATTTCAAGATAAGTTTTAACGAGCTATTTCCCAGTACCGGGTCACTGCTCACCTATAAAATTAGTCACACGGCATATTGTTACAATGTGCGAAGCAAAAGGCATAGTAAATTTAATTACGGAAGTTCTGATTTCAAACTCCATCATCAGCTACGTATTGATAATTATACGTCCCCACCGAGGGACACGAGCCTACCCATAGAGAGTGGATTTCAAGCTTGATATTCTCTTTTGTTTTAGAGTGATAATAAGTTTTAGTTTCAGTAGTTTCTTCCCCAATAACTCCCATCGTTGAGAAAAATTAAAATGAAAAGTGATATTTAGTTTAAGTCCTTACAGGACACTTATGAATATCAAATGAAGCTACCACTGGTTCGGACGATAGTTTTCTACTTCCAGAGCTTTCTGAATGTTCGGCACGACCGGTGTGGACAGCCTCGTATGTTTTTTTTACTGGGATATCCATGAGGCAATGTGGTTGGCTTCAGTCCAAAAAAGGTATAGACCCGAAACCCTAAGAGTCATCTCCTATTTATTTTATAAGAGGCCAGAGAGTATCAAAAATCCATACTAATATTAAAATGATGATTTATAAATGAGATTGTAACTCTGTCTGTTTGTTACGCTTTCACGCCTTAACGGCAGAACTGATTTTGATGAAATTTGGTATAGTAACCTGGAAACGGACATAGGCTACATTTTGTCTAATTTTAAAGCCCAACTTTCCCTCAATTGGGGGTAGAATTGTGTGTGTTCCGCAATTGTAAGGTAGAGTGTTAAAATTTGCGGACTATTTAGCACAAACAAAAAAAAACATTTATTAATTTGTTTCGGAAATCGGTACTCAAAGCCTTAAAAGAGGGGGAGGGGATTTATACGGGAGCAGTATTCAAGTTAGGAATCTAAAAATTGATATTATCCTATTTTCGTTACCAGGAAAGCGAAGCCGTGTTACCCCGAATTTAATGCGAATAAAGCCGCGGGTAAATGCTAGTACAATTATAAGATTATGACAACCATAAACTACTACCCTGTTTTATTTGCAATGGACTTTATAGTAATCATAAGTTTCATAACTATATGTACTGTAGTCTAGAGCAGCTAGTTTTTTAGTAGGGACATCGAGAGACACCGGCAATAAACAACATAAATTATCAAGAGCTTGGGACTCTGTCCAACAATTATCTTCTTTTTGACAGTTTGAGATATGCGTTTTATAATATAATTTTACTTATGCGCATATAAGTGCATATTGCTGTCGAAAAGACAGTAAACAAAATTTACAAAATCGATTCGAAGATAATTATTGATTTACGAAAGCACAGGGCACAAAGTATAAGTTAGCTTTCGGATGTCAAACCGATATAATAATATAAGTTTGTAACTTTTCCAATAAAGATATATTTCCATTTAAATCCTCTGAAATCACAACCACGAAAGAAGCCTTGTACACAAATTAAAACGTTTAAATTTTGCGGCGTTCTAGAAGCCTTTGAAAAGTTTTGTTTCATAATTAATGTGCTTTGTTTATTATTCGTAAACTTTATATTTTCTATGAAATCTCACTGGCTATTTATTTTTCAAACGCAACTGAGAATAATGTTGCCAACCACAAAATATAGAATTGTTTATGACGTAATGACAGAGAAATCGCGGGAAACTTTTCAAAACGATTCTCGAAACCTTTACAATATTGCTTGTTTTTCGATTTGTATGGTGAACCATGACCTACCCTAATATCATCCAGTTCTTAACTATTATATTAATGGCTTTTATATAGCTGTTTTCAGACATACTGGCGAGACAGATTGCGATAAATACTTGCCTGAACAAAAATGTATTCGTCACAAGTTAAGGACTTTAAGACGAATCGTCTTTTATATTCAAAATTATTATTATTCAAATACGATCTTAAGTACATGGATCTCCCTTTTCAACCTATCGCAGTCCACTGTTGGACATAGGTCTCCCCCATTTTGTGCCAGATATCCCGGTCCTCCGCTTTTCTCATCCAGCGTCCTCCTTTCGCCAGTCGTCGGTCCATCGGGCTGAAATTGATTGTCTGATCTGACAAAATTTAAAAATCTTAACAAATCACAGATCTCATTAGCCTATGGTCAGTGGGGCCCTTTTTTTCGTAATGACTACTGCTGTTGGCTGCAGATGGCCTTTACAACTATACTGGGCAGTCACTGATACATGGTTTCGGTCTGGATCAGTTATCAGCAGAAGATCCAAGCGATTAGCCAAATGGCTTTCAACGTCGGAAACACGCGTCGCTTGGTCAAAACCAGATAGGAGAGGTTAAGTGGCAATACAAGCTTGTACATGTCTCTACCAGCATGGTCCGTCTTTTGGTACGGGAACAACCACTGCTCATGTTGGGCATTAAAATTCCCCAAAATACGATTTGGGCGGAAGGGTACCTTTGTTGATCCAACTCGGTTGCCTCAATTAGGTACTTTACCAACTGAGTCGTATCACTATTCATATTATATTATTTTCCATAAGTAGCAGCGTAACTTTCATTCAACTAATTTCATTGCAATATATCGAAATTTTTAATTCGTACCAAAGACACGTAATCAAAGCAAACTAAAGACCTCTTGTAAAACAAGACAAACCGCGATCTAAGAGTCTCTAAGCCCGCAACCTTTGAGCATATATCTCTTCTAATTAAGAGCCTTATGGCATGTGTTTGACTAGTGAACCGATTGGCGGAGACGAATCTACACTCTATCTAATGACTTCGTTTTACTATACACACATAAGGTTTCGTCTTAGCATACAATTTTTGGGTTAAAGTCTTAGTTGCTCAACATACGCTTTGTGGAATACTTAACAAAGTTCTGACAACTAATCGTATTGAAAATTCAAGGTAGTGCGGTAACCCGACAGTCCTTAGTGTTTTATTATGCTAGAGGGGCAAACAAGCAAACGGCACCTGATGCTAAATCTATAAATGCGACACCGCTGCTGATGTACACTTGCAATACCTGAGGACAATGCATTGCCGGCTGTTCAAATAGGAATACGCTCTTTTTTTAATTTTAGTCAGCCAATGCTTAGTTTGACTAGATCCTTCTTTATCTCAGTAAATATATATTTAATTATTATTTATACATACTACTTTGCGTCGACTTCATTCTACTTGAATTTGGCCTAACGCTCAC